>CM059193.1:78976417-79014936 GCA_030323885.1 Branchipolynoe longqiensis
TTCATCAGACTATGCAGCTTTAATACGCCCATCATCACAATGTGATACTTCATCAGACTATGCAGCTTTAATATGCCCATCATCACAATGTGTTACTTCATCAGACTATGCACCTTTAATATGCCCATCATCACATTGTGATACTTCATCAGACTATGCACCTTTAATACACCCATCATCACAATGTGATACTTCATCAGACTATGCAGCTTTAATATGCCCATCATCGCAATGTGATACTTCATCAGACTATGCACCTTTAATACGCCCATCATCACAATGTGATACTTCATCAGACTATGCAGCTTTAATACGCCCATCATCACAATGTGTTTACTTCATCAGACTATGCACCTTTAATACGCCCATCATCACAATGTGATACTTCATCAGACTATGCACCTTTAATACGCCCATCATCAAATGGATACTTCATCAGACTATGCACTTTAATATGCCCATCATCAATGTGTCTTCATCAGACTATGCACCTTTAATACGCCCATCATCACAATGTGATACTTCATCGACTAGAATTTGTACTTCATCAGACTATGCACTTTAATACCATCATCACAATGTGATACTCATCAACTATGCACCTTTAATACGCCCATCATCACAATGTGATACTTCATCAGATATGTTTCCCTCATCACTGTGATACTTCATCAGACTATGCAGCTTTAAATACGCCCATCATCACAATTGATACTTCATCAGACTATGCAGCTTTAATATCCCATCATCACAATGTGATACTTCATCAGACTATGCAGCTTTAATACGCCCATCATCACAATGTGATACTTCACAGACTATGCACTTTAATACCCCACATCACAATGTGATACTTCATCAGACTATGCAGCTTTATACCCATCATCAATGTGATACTCATCAGACTATGCAGCTTTAATACGCCCATCATCAAATGTGATACTTCATCAGACTATGCAGCTTTAATACGCCCATCATCACAATGTGATACTTCATCAGACTATGCAGCTTTAATACGCCCATCATCACAATGTGATACTTCATCAGACTATGCAGCTTTAATATGCCCATCATCACAATGTGATACTTCATCAGACTATGCAGCTTTAATACGCCCATCATCACAATGTGATACTTCATCAGACTATGCAGCTTTAATACGCCCATCATCACATTGTGATACTTCATCAGACTATGCACCTTTAATACACCCATCATCACAATGTGATACTTCATCAGACTATGCAGCTTTAATACGCCCATCATCACAATGTGATACTTCATCAGACTATGCAGCTTTAATACGCCCATCATCACAATGTGATACTTCATCAGACTATGCAGCTTTAATCGCCCATCATCCAATGTGACTTCATCAGACTCACTTTAATACGCCCATCATCACAATGTGATACTTCATCAGACTATGCAGCTTTAATACGCCCATCATCACAATGTGATACTTCATCAGACTATGCACTTTATACGCCCATCTCACAATGTGATACTCATCAGACTATGCACTTTAATGCCCATCATCACAATGTGATACTTCATCAGACTATGCAGCTTTAATGCCCATCATCACATGTGATTTCATCAGATAGCACTTTACCCCATCATCACAATGTGTATTCATCAGACTATGCAGCTTTAATACGCCCATCATCACAATGTGATACTTCATCAGACTATGCAGCTTTAATACGCCCATCATCACAATGTGATACTTCATCAGACTATGCAGCTTTAATACGCCCATCATCACAATGTGATACTTCATCAGACTATGCACCTTTAATACGCCCATCATCACAATGTGATACTTCATCAGACTATGCAGCTTTAATACGCCCATCATCACAATGTGATACTTCATCAGACTATGCAGCTTTAATACGCCCATCATCACAATGTGCTATTCATCAGACTATGCACCTTTAATACGCCCATCATCACAATGTTACTTCATCAGATATGCACTTTAATCCCCATCATCACTGTGATCTTCATCAGACTATGCAGCTTTAATACGCCCATCATCACAATGGATACTTCATCAGATATGCACCTTTAATATGCCCATCATCACAATGTGATACTTCATCAGACTATGCAGCTTTAATACGCCCATCATCACAATGTGATACTTCATCAGACTATGCAGCTTTAATACGCCCATCATCACAATGTGCTACTTCATCAGACTATGCACCTTTAATACGCCCATCATCACAATGTGATACTTCATCAGACTATGCAGCTTTAATACGCCCATCATCACAATGTGATACTTCATCAGACTATGCAGCTTTAATACGCCCATCATCACAATGTGCTACTTCATCAGACTATGCACCTTTAATACGCCCATCATCACAATGTGATACTTCATCAGACTATGCAGCTTTAATACTCCCATCATCACAATGTGATACTTCATCAGACTATGCAGCTTTAATACGCCCATCATCACAATGTGATACTTCTCAGACTCACTTTATAATCAGACTATCACTTAATACGCCCATCATCACAATGTGATACTTCATCAGACTATGCAGCTTTAATACGCCCATCATCACAATGTGATACTCATCAGACTATGCAGCTTAATACGCCCATCATCACAATGTGATACTTCATCAGACTATGCACCTTTAATACCCCATCATCACAATGTGATACTTCATCAGACTATGCAGCTTTAATACGCCCATCATCACAATGTGATACTTCATCAGACTATGCAGCTTTAATACGCCCATCATCACAATGTGCTACTTCATCAGACTATGCACCTTTAATACGCCCATCATCACAATGTGATACTTCATCAGACTATGCAGCTTTAATACGCCCATCATCACAATGTGATACTTCATCAGACTATGCAGCTTTAATACGCCCATCATCACAATGTGATACTTCATCAGACTATGCACCTTTAATATGCCCATCATCACAATGTGATACTTCATCAGACTATGCAGCTTTAATACGCCCATCATCACAATGTGATACTTCATCAGACTATGCAGCTTTAATATGCCCATCATCACAATGTGATACTTCATCAGACTATGCACCTTTAATACGCCCATCATCACAATGGATTATCAGACTATGCACTTTACCCATCATCACAATGTGTACTTCATCAGACTATGCACCTTTAATACGCCCATCATCACAATGTGATACTTCATCAGACTATGCAGCTTTAATACGCCCATCATCACAATGTGATACTTCATCAGACTATGCACCTTTAATACGCCCATCATCACAATGTGATACTTCATCAGACTATGCAGCTTTAATATGCCCATCATCACAATGTGATACTTCATCAGACTATGCAGCTTTAATACGCCCATCATCACAATGTGATACTTCATCAGACTATGCACCTTTAATACGCCCATCATCACAATGTGATACTTCATCAGACTATGCAGCTTTAATACGCCCATCATCACAATGTGATACTTCATCAGACTATGCACCTTTAATACGCCCATCATCACAATGTGATACTTCATCAGACTATGCAGCTTTAATACGCCCATCATCACAATGTGATACTTCATCAGACTATGCAGCTTTAATATGTCTCATCACATGACTTCTCAGACATGCACCTTTAAGCCCATCATCACAATGTGATACTTCATCAGACTATGCACCTTTAATACACCCATCATCACAATGTGATACTTCATCAGACTATGCACCTTTAATACGCCCATCATCACAATGTGATACTTCATCAGACTATGCAGCTTTAATACGCCCATCATCACAAACATGTCATTAACCTTTTCATATGTTTTATTAACGCACATGAATATTATTCATATTCTCGAATAACTCAAAATGGGATTCTTTTTATGGCCCTGTCACACTACGACGTAACGACATCGACGTAGGGAGAACGTGAAGAACGTTGAACTTCTCGGCGTAGTATGCAAATTTGGGCACAACTTGAACGTGGATGCAGCGTAGTGGACGAGAGCGTAACGTCGGTAAAGCATAGTGATACCGTCATTCAACGAGAGAGGTCAACGTAATGACGATCACGGAACGTTATGAACGTTATTCCATCGCCAGAAGAACGTTACGTGATGTTAGCTACGTCATGAGACGTTGAACGTACGTTGAATGCACGTTCTCCTGACGTTCTCCTGACGTTCTCCTGACGTTCTCCTGACGTTCTCCTGATGTTCTCCTGACGTTCTCCTGACTTTCCCATTACGCCGCATGGACGTTTCCACCAGCTTTAATATGGGTCAACGAGTGGAACGTAGTGGAACGTAGTGACGAACGTTTGCCTAACGTCCGTTTAACGTCATTGACGTTCGCTGAACGTGAATAGAACGTACGGCGAACGTAAACCCTTACGTTCGAGCTACGTCGAAACTTTTGAACATGTCCAAAACCTCGATGTAACTCAACGTAACACAACTTAATGTGATGTAGATCGACGTCAGTCTAACGTCATTATGACGTCATCATAACGTAATCCAACGTACATCAACGTAATGACGAAATATCACCACGTTAGGCTCACGTTCGCTCACTACGTTGTAGTGTGACAGGGGTATTACACTATGAATAGGCACACTTGCTGATAAGAATTCGCCATATTCGGGCAAGGTCCCCAGTGGGCTGTCACTCATGAATGGTGTCTGTCTCTGTGGCGCAATCGGCTAGCGCGTTAGACTGTTAATCTAAAGGTTGGTGGTTCGAGCCCACCCAGGGATGCATCCTTTGGCATTCTCTGTGGTGGAGTGGTTAGAGTGTCTGACTTTTTTCTAGGTCAGACTCCTAATCTAAGGGTCGGCGGTTTGATTCCCCATGCCCCCAGCTCTGCCAATTTGGATTTCCACCGCTGTGTATAACTTACAGCGTCATCAAAGCCGGTTGCTCTCATACCATGTCTATGTGGTGTGGGAGGTTAAAAATCCCTTGGGTCGGTAAAAGTGTAGGCTCGGGCTTTCTATCGACCAGCAGTGGAGTGGGGAAGACCAGTCGTCTGTGACTGGGATTTCCCCTGCTTGGGACAACTAATGTACACCAAAAAATAAATAATGACGACAAAAATGAGAGACAAATAAGTGTTCACACTTCCTGTCTACCATTCGCTATATTCGCTATATATTCGTGTAGACAGGTCATGGAAAGCCATCAATTGGATGTCACAAAGAAAAGACCCTTGCAGTGTGCTCCCTATGTACATTGGTTTGTTTTGTGTGTTTGCTTATTGTTGTTTTATGTCCTAGCAACATCTAAGGTCATATCAGGATGACATGTGATGGTGCACACTCATAGCGACTTTATAGTACTGACCCACTGGGAGACCAGCATGATGGCACCTTGACTCGATATTCCACACAGTCACATTATTCTCATACTGAGATAACCAGTCCCTGACCTATCATATTAATGCCAAGTGCCAGACTAGGTAGCAACAAGTATTAACTTGATATATCAGTTGAGTTCGAATCCCAGCCGAGTCAAACCAATGACTTATAAAATTGAAACGTGTTGCTACCTAGCTCTGTGCTTGGCATAAATAGGATAGGACAAGGACCGGTTAGCACAGTATCAGAATAACGTGACTGTGTGGGATATAGGCTCATGGTGTCATCAGACTGCGTCTCCCAGTGGGGCAGCATTTCAAAGTCACAATGAGTGTGCACTGTCACAAGTCAGTACCTGTCCTGATATGACCTTAGATGTTGCTAGGACATATCACAACAACATACACGTATGTATGTATGTCTGTATTTCTGTGTGTGTCTTAATGTCTGAATCTCTGAATGTCTGTATGTCGGTACATCTGTAGGTATGTAGGTCTTTAAGTGTCTATATGTGTATATGTCTATATGTCTATATATGTCTATATATCTATATATAGTATATTATATGTCTCTATGTATACATTAGATGTATTTTCGTAGGTATTATATATGCATATATCACTGTACATATGTATATATATATATATATATATATATATATATATATATATATATATATGTCTTAAATGTGTATATATATTGACATGTGTATATGGGTCACTCTCCTGAAAACCTTGAATTTTTAACATTTTCTGGTTGCAAATGAAAGCTGGAAATCTCCCCTTTACATCTATGTAAAATATAAATTGATGAGATAAAAAATAAAGGTGTAGTCCATGATTAAGATATGTCTTATGGCAGTATAACATTTGTTGCTCAGATTTAACACATATTTAGGACACCACACAGTCTGCTGAATAAAAATCTAAGCAGAATTAAATAATTTCCTACTTCATCATCATCATCATCATGCTGTCAGTCACGATGCGACAAAGACTGCTTTCATTGCTTGACTGCCACTCTCCATTTAGCTCTCTGCTGTGAGAGTGATGTCCATGAGTCGGTCTTAATGTCATTTTCATAATTAGAAGCATATTAATCATGGTATAATATACAGAAATATGTAGTGCTTATATTCATTAAAAGAAAGTAATTCCCAGCCATGCTTTATTCACTGAATAATTAGTGTACAATATCTGTGTGGTATCCAGACACCACTGGTTACATCTGTGATGGAAATCTGTAATGTTATTTCTGAAGATATCAAATAATTTTTTTAATAAATTTAAGCATGCATACATGTCAATAAATACTTCCTTTTTGATTGGGGAACTGTTTTGTTTGATATATCAATGCAATACAAGATGTTACTAAGGATCCAACCATATCCCATATGTCATGTTACAAATGGCTGACTGTAAAGTGGGTTTTTTTGGTACAAAAACATTTCATAACTAAAAGGACCGAAGTTGCACACAGTTTATTTTATTTCCCTTATTTATTACATCAAATCTGAACATGAATATGAAAAGTATAAGGAAATAAATAAGTAGGAAGTTTTTTATTGATGTTTTAAAATCCCATCCCATGCTGATCAGTTTTCAAGAGAGTGACCCATATATTTTGTGTTGAAATGTTACCTCCTGGCAAAATTTTAGGTCATATCAGGACGGGTACCGACTAGTGACAGTGTGCACTCATGGCAACATTATAGTCCTGTCTCACTGGGAAATCAGGCTACCAGTGCCATGACCCGATATTGCACTAAGTCACATTATCCTGACACTGAGCTAACCAGTCCTTGCCCTGTCCTATTAATGCCGAGCATCAAGATAGGAAGCAACAAGTATCAATTTTGTAAGTCATTGGTTTGACTCGACAGATAATCAAACTCCCGATCTCCCACGCAGGATTGTTTGTTGTTGTTTTACGTCCTAGCAACATCTAAGGTCATATCAGGACGGGTACCGACTTGTGACAGTGCGCACTCATGGGGACTTTATAGTGTTGCCCCACTGGGAGACCAGGCCACCAGCACCATGACCTTATATCCCACTCATTCACATTATCCTGACACTGAGCCAACCAGTCCTTGCCCTAGGGAAGCAACAAGTATCAATTTTGTAAGTCGTTGGTTTGACTCGACCGATAATCAAACTTCCGATCTCCCACACAGGATTCCTGCGTTCTGCCGATTCGGCCACCGAGTCCGGTGATGTTTGTAGATATTGATATAGATATAGATGTCATCATCATCATCATGCTGTCGGTCGCGATCCAACAAAGACTGCTTTCATTACTTGACTGCCGCTCTCCATTTAGCTCTCTGCTGTGAGAGTGATGTCTATGAGTTGGTCTTAATGTCTCTAAGGTTCATGTTTCTCTTGATGGTGTTTCATGAAAGCTGCCTGCAAAAGTGTTGAAGTGCTGCTGGCTTTTGCAAGTTACCAGCAGCCCTCACTTGGAGGAGCAAATAGAGGTCTCACACCAGCAAGAACATGTCCAGACAGGCGCAACACTATTTGTCCCTGCAATGGCTGGTCGGGAGAGGTTGGGAGTGCCATACATCAACGCCCTTGATGCTGCCACAGTGACATGGTTTTCTGTTCAGGGTTTGCTCCCTTAGCCTTCGGTTCTGTCAAGAACCTGTACCACAAGGCAGTGGTTTACAACTCTGCAGGGCAGCGGTGTCAAACTCCCTGAGGTTTGCAATACCTGCATACCTGCATATGATAAGATATAGATGTATATATAGATATATATATATATCACCTGTTAGACATTGGCTCCTTTCTGCATTCGTCAACACAGATATGCCATGTCTACTGTGAGAGAGACAAATTGCACAAATGAGAAGGGTCGGGTAACAACCCAGGGGAGACTTCCTGGGAACGGCTGAAGGTATCGGTGTAGTCAAGTTAAGGGAGGGAACAGTTCCATTATTGCCCATTCGAACAGGCTAAAACAGTGTCTAGAGAAGTCAAACCCCCCTTAGCTGCTCATGGCAGTAGGAGAGAATTGCATGCAGACATTTGTCCCAGCTGCACTAATAATTCACTTCTAAATCTCACCAAAGATTAGCAACCTGCTGACTGGCTGTTTATTTGAAATTTGCATTCAGATTCAAAATTAGTGTTATCTCGGTTTCATTTAAATGAATAAAGTTGCATAGTCCCGTAGGTTTTTGAGTTTCTATCATTTTCTGAGATAAATATGAGGGAAATGTGACCTGTTCCGTGCTGAGAGGTCAGTGCAGACCAGTACACTAATAATAATGATTAGCCGACATAGGCTCCCCGGTATTAACCATACGTACCTGTAATTAGTGTCAGGGGAATGTCCCATGTATGAGTGCAACTCATCAGTGCACACCGCACTCGTCCCGTGGAGATAACAGCAACAGGTAAAGAAAAGTAAAGCTGGTTTTATTTAATGGCGCCTCTAGAGCACAATCATTGATTTTTGTTTATCATATCATCAGCTATTGGACGTCACACGTATGGTCATTCTGATCTATTTCTTTGGAGGAACCCCACTGCCACAACATAGGATATGCTTTCTGATAAGCAGCAAAGGGGTCTTTTATATGCAACAACAACAAACAAACAAACCGGACTGCCCCGGACTGCCCCGGACGGTACACGGACTACCCCCGGAGCACACCTGGACTCCCAGACCATCCCCGGATTACACCCGGATGATGCCGGATGATGCCGGATGATGCCGGATGATGCCAGATCGAGCCCGGAGTGCAAAACTCCCCGGATCGCCCCGGATGTATCCAGACACCACTGATGGGTACTGACTTGTGACAGTGCGTTCTCATGACGATTTTACAGTGTTGTCCGACTGGGAGACCAGACCACCAGATCATGAGCTGATATCCCACTCAGTCATATTATCCTAATACTGAGCCAACCAGTCTTGCCCTATCCTAATAATATCGAGCACCTGGCTAGGAAGCGACAAGTATCGATTTGGTAAGTCATTGGTTTGACTCGACCAGGAATCGAACTCCCGACCTTCAGCACGTGAGGCCCACGCTCTACCGATTTAGCCACCGCGGCCGGTATCACAGGGGTCACAGAGGACAAGTAGTGCTGTAGGCGATGTGTTATACGCAGATCATGTATCTGTTTGTCAGACGGGATGGCCGAATGAGTTGAGCGTCCGTCTGCTCTTTTGGGAGATCAGGGGACCTGAACCCATGGGTTCATGGGTTTAAACCCTGGTCGAGTCAAACCAATGACTTAAAATTGTATACTTGTCACTTCCTAGCCAGGTGCTCGACATTATTAGGATAGGGCGTGGACTGGTTTGGCTCAGTGTCATGATAATGTGACTGAGTGGGATATCAGATCAAGGTGCTGGCAGCCTCCCAGTGGGTCAGGACTATAAAGTTGCCATGAGTGCACACTGTCACAAGTCGGTCCCTGTCCTGATTTGACCATAGAAGTTGCTAGGACCTAAAACAACAACAAACAAGCACACCTGTTTGTCACATTCCATACATGTAGTATGCCCTATGCAGCGTGCACAAGTGTCACGTGGTACACCAGTGCCTGCTTATAAACCCGCCCCTCCGTCCCATGCTTAAAACCATGGCGCTGTTCGATTCCACATGCATTATGCATTTAAAATAAAAATTGTATGTATGGAATAGCAAGTCTCGACCATTCCAAAAATGTATGTACACATCACGTGGTGTATACCATGCATGAAATCCCGCCTATGGAATCTGATCTTGCATAGTCCGATGATTTTGAGATTTTGTCATTTTCTGAGATAAATATATTAGGTTGATTATTATAATCTAACTTACTTTGGTCTGAAATGCCTTTGATTTTGACTGGCTGACTTTTGAGCTATCTTAAATGCAAACATGCCAAATTAATATTGGCAAGCACGCCAAAGTTCTTGACAACATAGACTTCTTCAGGATTAAGGAACACAGGTTGTCCACAATTGAAATGTTCCCGGTTTAATCAACGAAGAACCAAGAACTATCATCATCATCATCATCATGCTGTCGGTCGCGATGCGACAAAGACTGCTTTCATTACTTGACTGCCACTCTCCATTTAGCTCTCTGCTGTGAGAGTGATGTCTATGAGTCGGTCTTAATGTCTCTCAGCTTCAGGTTTCTCTTGATGGTGTTTCATGAAAGCTGCCTGCAAAAGTGTTGAAGTGCTGCTGGCTTTTGCAAATTACCAGCAGCACTCTCTCGGGGAGCAAATAAAGGTCAAGAACTATACACATTGAACATGTATAGTTGTATTTGCGAGCAATATATATATATATAATTTATAATATATATCTATATACATAGCTCCCAAAATCTATTTATTTACTTCAATATAATTTATTAGGTTAATATAAATAACATATAGATCCCCACGATAGATACATCACAATACACTGTTATTATGGACTTAGGCTTCACAGTCTCTATATCCATGACATATGTCTATCGGTATGCATGTCATACTCCTTCAATCATTTGCTGCGGCCTAACTAGTGTCCCACAGTAAACCGTGAGTCCTGTACGTTTTCCTCATCAACTCATTCGCTGAACAATATTTTTAATTTGTATTTAGGCAAGTCAAGCATTCCTATACAGAGAAAATAGTACTCAACCAAATTTCTGTCTAGGTGTCCTTGATATAGGGGTAATTATAGATATATATATATATATATATATGCATGTACTTACTTATTCTTAAAGCTGCATAGTCCGATTAAGCATCAAGTTTTCAAATTCAAGACAATTATCTAGATTTGATTCTACATATCTAACTTAGATTCTGATGCACTTATTAAGTATTTGTTGCCAAATAGAAGGGAACACTGAGTCAATTTAATAGAACCTGTTACTGTGGAAGCCTATGGTATCAGAGTTTTGGCGTGCTTGCCAAAATTATGTTCACATGTTTGAATTTCAAATATCTCAAAAGATTACCATTTCAATTAAAAGTTGCTTCAAACTAAAGTAAGGTAGATTATAAAGATCAATGTAATATACTTATCTCAGAAAAATGTCAGAAACTCAAAACCATAGGACTATGCAACTTTAACTATATGTATATATATATATATATATATATAGCTAGTTACTCCTAACTATATATAGTTAGGCGTAACTAGTTATATATATAGTTTGGAGTGACTATATATAGTTACTGGTATAACTATATTATCACGTGCGAGTGACAATATGGCGCATCCGTTGCTTAGGATTCAGACCAGGGGCAGCGCCACCAGTCACGTGATGGTAGTCGTGTAGTCATCCCACAGAGCAGCATGTACAGTAGTAATAATCGTCAATAACATTTGCCTTCAGCACCTTTATACTCACGTAATGCTTATGCATCACATGACAGAAATGCAATGACATCAGATTTTGCCACTTTGAGCCAAATTAATCTGAGATTACCATAAAGGTCAGTTCAAACACAAAGACCCACCGTACATATCACCGTCACCCTTTCAATGAGTATCTCACCTCTAGAGAGATTAATCTCCCTCCCCTACTAACATTTGACCATATTAGTCTAACATAGCTTGCAGCACATATATTTCTTTTTTCTCTTATCTTGTTCTTTACCTGTCATTCATATCGATGCTTTGCTTATTGTCTTGTAATTGTCTATCTATATTGATGTAGCTTTGTTTAGCGTATAGTGGCAATTGTCTGGAAGAATAGTGCATTAGCTCTGACAACATGTTATTCAGAGGAATAAAAACACTTGATAAGATAAATTCCAAGATGGCCGCAGTAGCCGTGGCTCACCACAGAGAGGGGTGAGCTCTCAGTGAGCTTTGTCCCGGCGTGTGCTCTGTAACGACAGTGTGACGTGTAGTTCTAAATGACGTCTGCTGTCGCCACAGTAGAGACCTCTCACGGCAATCGATGGAACTACTGACGGGGGTTGGGGTATGAGGGCTAGGGCGTGGGGGTGGGGGTGGCCAGTTACCTCGGTCGGGCTATGGGGGCATGCGCGGTGAGAGGCGCATGCGCAGTGAGTTGTTGCTGTACTGTTTACTGCGGAGTCGTTGATTGTTGGTATGGAACATTGTCTGGTGTCTGCTGCATCAGGTTTCCCCCTTTTTCACAAATGGTACTGTGACATTTTTTGTTTTTTATTTGTGTGATTTTGTTTAACGACCCTCCAGCACAAAAAAAGTAGACATTGGCTATTGGGGGTCATTCAGTGGTTTAAACATATACGAGTAAGCGGTACTGTCACAAGTCAGTACCTGTCCTGATATGACCATATATGTTGCTAGGATGTAAAACAACAACAAACAAACACTCATTGTCCTACTAAGTCCTATTCTAGTGAGGCCGACGCCACTCAAGCAGTGCGGGTGCGTGGGGGGGGGGGGGGGGGTTGATTGCCCCCAGTACCTCCGGTATGGATAATACCACCCTATCAGCTCCATTGTTTGCTGGAGCCTAATTTACGCCGGAATTGGAGATTGTTTGGTTGTGGGGTTTTTTGTATTACGTATTTACTCATGTGAGATGCTTGCTTAATTGCACAAATAAAGGGAGTATTCACATACTCCCACTCCGCTAATATAAGCAATTTTCGAAAACAAACTTACACCGGAGGTCCTACAGGTAGCACGTTCTATAACTGGAGAGTTCTAAACCGGAAGTACTCACAGAGTGATACTGTTTGTTGGGGTTTTACATTCTGGCAACAACTAAGGTCATATTGGAACTGGTCCAGACTTGGGACAGTGCACATGCATGGCGGCTTTTCTGGTGCTACCCCACTGGAGACCAGGCTGCCGGCACCATGATCCGATATCCCAATCAGTAGATAAAAGATTCACCCGGTACTTGTAGTACACGGGTGAAGACCAGCCTTATATAAATACGGGCGAAAATAGTGTTAGTATGGAACAAGAAGTAGAATGCCTTGCACCAGTGTCAAATGGTTACTTATATCAGAACACCGTTGGTGAAATGGGAGAGAATGCAAAAAGACAAGATGGCGGCCAGAGAACGCCGTCGATTTCACTTTTAAATTGCATTAAAGTATATGTTTTATTATATTTTCCAACTCAAAAGTAGCGGGTAAACATGAAGACAAAGAATAAATGTTGCTTCTTAGATTGTGAAATTAGGCTCTCATAAAGACTCAGTTCATTAGCCCGATTTTTCGACCGTTTTTATATAAGGCTGGTTTTCACCCCTGTACTGGAAGTATGGGGTGAATCTTTTATCTACCCAATCAGCTGCATTGTCCTGATACTGAGCAAACCAGCCCTTGCATGCGGGATATCGGGAGGTTGGTTCCCGGGCGAGTGAAACCAATGACGTATAAAATTGATACTTGTTGCTTCCTATCCTGGCACTCGGCATTAATAGGATAGGGCAAGGACTGGTTAGCTCAGTGTCAGGATAATGTGACTGAGTGGAATATCAGGTCATGGTGCTGGTGGCCTGATCTCCCAGTGGGACAGCACTATAAAGTCACCATGAGTGTGCACTGTCACAAGTCGGTACCCATCCTGGTATGACCTTAGATGTTGCCAGGACGCAAGACTCCAACAACCAACCAAGAAAAGCTTACTGATTGCAGCAGTATCTAAGTTGGATATGCAGGATCAAATCAAGGTAAGTGTTTTGGTGTTGACAAATTCATGACATGAATTTATGAATGCAATATACATATATTATTACCTGACTTATGCTTAATTAATGGGCCTGTCACACTATCAAGTACAGCGTCAGCGCGTGCTCGGTGTTATGGGGCTGTCACACTATGACACTTCTCTCCAACGCGCGTCGACTTGTGTCATTTTTTGGCGAAACATCGGGAAACGTTAGGGGGACGTTATGCGAACGTCGGTACACGTCGGTACACTATCCTGGATGTTGACAGTCACCGGAGGACATCGGTGAGCATAGGAGGTCACTAGAGGTTTTTAGCATGTCAAAAAAAAACAACGACCGACAGTGCGAGCAAATTTATGGGTAAGGACATTAGGAGGACGTTAGGCAGACGTTGACACACATTACAAGCGCGTTGGAGGGATGTTGCTCGCATGTTGCTGTGTGTGTGTCTCAGTGTGTGTGTCTCTGTGTGTGTCTCTGTGTCTCTATGTGTGTGTCTGTGTCTCTGTGTGTGTCTCTCTGTCTGTGTGTTTATGTCTCTGTGTATCTGTGTCTGTGTGTGTGTCTCTGTGTCGTGGTGTGTCTGTGTGTGTGTCTCTGTATGTGACTCTGTCTGTGTCTCTGTCTGTGTCTCTGTGTCTATGTCTGTGTCTCTGGCTGTGTCTCTGTGTCTGTGTCTCTGTCGGTGTCTCTGTCTGTGTCTCTGTGTCTGTGTCTCTGTCTGTGATCTGTCTGTGTCTCTGTCTGTGTCTCTGTCTGTGTCTCTGTGTCTGTGTCTATGTCTGTGTCTCTGTCTGTGTCTCTGTCTGTGTCTCTGTGTCTGTGTCTCTGTCTGTGTCTCTGTCTGTGTCTCTGTGTCTGTGTCTGTGTCTGTGTCTATGTATGTGTATCTGTCTGTGTCTCTGTCTGTGTCTCTGTCTGTGTCTTGTTTTGGCACAAAATCACATATGTTGGCATACGCTGACGCAATACGGCATAGTGTGACAGGGCCTTTAAAAAAAATCTGGCAAGTAAGTGGTAATGTATGTGACAGGAGTTGTGCTGGCACTACTTTCTCTACCAGATTGGCTGCCGGGGTCGGTAGGGACGCTAGTTCTGGGTAGTGGCGACCTACGGAACTAACCAGGCAGCAACGCTTCATTAAGTAATAATATTTACATATTAAAATATACAACACGTCTGGGATTGAAACATGACGCCAGCCATTAGTTGTTTTTCTCGTCTTTTTGCCACCTGACGTATCCAATATGTGCATGGTTTGCTCTCTAAATTGTTTTTAATGCGTGAAATGAGGCGGTAGGACTATTTATATCAGAAAATGACAGAAACTAAAAACCATCAGACTCTGAAAATTTACGTGAGGCATCTGGGGGAAGGCGGTGTTTGTTGTTTGTTGTTTAATGCAGTTTTACGTCCTGGCAACAACTAAGGTCATATTAGGATAGATACCGACTTTTTGTAAAAATATACAGATTTTCGGTTCGGAATTATATATTGGCAGAGAGCATTATTATCCTCGGGCGACGGAGTGGGGACCAAGGTTTTGTAATCTAAAAGCAATGGGTGCCCCACTCGCTGTGTGACATATTAAGCTATGAGAAATATATGTTCATACATAGTGACCGAGATTGGGATGAGATGTTCCTATATAAGAGACAGTGTATGTTTGGTGAAATGTTCCCTCTATGCGCCCATAAAGAGTGCAAATGGAGGAAAAGGACATTTTTAATATATATATATTATTGTAACTGTCTGCAACTACCTGTTACCACAGAGCCAATGGGCAAGCACACCAGCCTCATCTGCATACAGTATGGACACCACCTATAGCTGGGTTGAGTGACAGCCACCCATACTGGGGGCATCGCCACCCAGTCTGTGGAGGGTACCTGATTGGCTGGCTGTGGGATGCCCAGTCACCTGCACTCCCTTGCCCACCTGACCACACTAGCCTCACTTTGATATTAATTATTCGAGACTGCTCCAGACACACTGGGCAGGGACACTCTAATCCTGACTCTTGAGTGAGACACACCTACTCTAGAGCAGGGACCCAGACACTCTGTCTGATGCTACCACCTTTCATATATACAAATTGAGCTGTGTGCAACAACCATGGGACTCCGGTTCAATGGGCTGTAGGCACTGATTCATAGACATACTACAGAGGTAATGAGACTCTGTGTGGACAGAAGGTAAGGGGTCAGGGCCATACGTCACTAGTAGGTGAACAGGAGTTGATGCTAATAAAGCACAACATCTTCACTATCAATCTTGCGTGACTTGTCTTCCCTTTCTTCCTTATGGGTTTGTTTAAGAGGGGCATCAGGGGCATGTGAACTGACTGGGGAGAGTTTATGGTATCTCTGGTGCTCAGACGGCCGGGCATACAGCAATATTATATATTATATTGTGACAGTGCACACTCATGCCGATGTTATAGTGCTGCCCCACTCGGAGACCAGGCCACTGGCACCATGATGCGATATCTCACTATTATCCTGACACTGAGCTAAAATCCAAACTATTTCTGTGTTGTCTCCATCATTATACAATACATTATTAATTAAATTGCGGATATTACTGATCTGTATTGTACTACCCTGCAATGCACATATGGATCACCACAGCCATGTTTCCTCGGTTGGGTGGGGGTGGCTCGAGGAGCCTGAAGTCCGGCTAGTTTACTCTGAAGTAGGCAAAGGTCAGTCAGACTCTTAGTTTTCCTTGGGGTGTTTTTATGAGCCACCCAATATTCGTGTTACCCGCTGTGATGTTTGTTTGTTCTTGCTTTACTTCCTAGCAACATCTAAGGTCATATCAGGACGAATTACCCGATGTAATTGTACTAATATTAATAATCATCACTGTGTTCTATCGACCATTATGCAGTGTCCTTTAAACATGACTTTAATATGATGGAGGTGGGAATTGGGTGAAAGTAACATTTTTCATGGGTATGAGTCACAGTAAGTTGAGTCGTTAAACTGGTAAAACTTGGTTATGTACACGTTATCTTCTCTTAATTAGATATGTCATATATATAATATATATAATATATATAATATATATAATATATATAATATATATAATATATATAATAATATATATAATAATATAGATATATAATATATATAATATATATAATATTATAATTATATAATATATATAATATATATAATATATATAATATATATAATATATATAATATATATAATATATATAATATATATAATATATATAATATATATATAATACATATATTGTGTTTATACTTGTATATACGGGTGTAGGGTGCAGGTGGGCACCTGTTGTGGGCTCCCGGTAGAGTTAGGTCCGATCCGCCAGGTTAACATTGTCGGTTCGGGTGGGAGAGTTGAGATGCCCTAGTCAGCGCCACCAGTGGGATCCGCGGCAGGTTCTAGTTCAATCCGCTGGGGGGCGTTGTGGTGCCCATCCTCGCCAGCCCTGGTTTGGCTCATCACTGCCCGCCCGACCAGCACCGTAGCCACACATCGGTGCATGCTCGCCTTGTTTTTGCTTTTTTCTCTTCTTTTGTTCTCCTTCGTTTATTTACTGTTATCTGTAATTGATCGGTAGGGCTGGATTGCCCAGCCAGTTTCCTATGCATTTGAGTCGTAATTGATATGTACACGAATGAGATATATTGCATAGATATAATTGAAGGTGGATCATAGATATATATACTGTTGATGTAATAAATGATCATATCAGCCAGTCTACCATTGTTGCGTGTCCTTACATACATGATGTATAAGATTTATGCAAGTATAAAGGTGCGGAGGGGAATTCTGTTATTATATTATTTTATATATTTGCTGGCGATACCTGCAGCCAACTACACTGATGCGACCGGTGGTGCCACCACCGGCTTGTCGTCCCTAACGGCTCACCCACATTTTCACTCACGCCGGGGATTTCTTCTGATATAGCTTATATATAATTATATATAATTGTATTTATGCTGATATATGTCATGTAACTACTATAACATCCAACTGCTATTTGAGCGCCTTGAGGGAGGCATGTGCGACCTGGGGGGCAAAGTGGTCTGCTACTAGTCAGGTATCTTTCTGTTTCCCACTTCTCCCTCCAGGAACGATCGCCATATAACGGGGTAATACTGTATATTCTAGCTCATTATTATCCGTGGAAAAGGTCATATAGAAGATTTCCATCACTACCCTGTCTTCAGATGTTAGTGGTAAGAAATAATATTGAGAGCATATGCTTCACAGAATAGGTTTATAAGGTGGTAATTAGCTATCATTGAGCATGTTGGCGAGGCTAACATGGATAATTTGCGTACGAGGCCAATTTCTCCTTTCCTGTTATTGCTCACTCCTTTTCATGCTCACTTTCTGACCTGGCACCGTCCTGTGCACTTCACTCTCCCACACACCCTCCCTCTTACTTGGGGGTGTGTGTGCGCTGATGGGTCTACATGTCTCCTGCTCCGGTCTGCACTGACCAGCTCATCCTCTGGTCCCAGTCGGCAGCTTGATCATGATTACCAAACACAAACTGGGTCACTGTCACCTCCTTGCCTGGCCTACCTGTTTCTTAAATAATCTCTGCTTGTTTCCTCTTACTGTTCTGGGCTGAGTAAAGTGAATTATCAATTCCTTAACCGCTAGGGTCGTTGGAGCACCACAGATGACTCTTCTAATGGTGCAGTCACACTACGACGCTTCTCGCCGGCGACCTGGCGACGTGTGGTGTTTTGGGGCGAAAATCGGTGAAACATCAAGACACGCTGGGGGCGCGTTATGCGCGCGTCGGTACACGTCGGTACACGTCGGTACACTATCCTTGATGTTGATGGTCGGCGGACAACATCGGCGCGCGTTGCCGGTCGCCCAAGGTTTTAAGCGTGTCAAAAAAAAAACAACGACCAGCGATGCATTGGACGCGCCGGAATAACATTATGGGAACGCTAGGAAGACGGCGCGCGCGCGGGATGGTCATTGCTCACACATTGCGGCAAACTGGGGCGTTTTTATTTTATGCCCTAGCAACATTTAAGGTTAGATGAAGAGGTCGCACCAAACTTTTTTCTTTTTTTTCCCCCAAAGCGTCGACATCCGTTGGCCGCGCGCTACTAACACGCTGCCCTGAAGCCGATCTTTTCCCCCAAAGCGCCGAAAAGTTGGACGTTTCTCGACGCGTAGAAGTTATTTGTGCGCTGGCGGCACGCCGGAGAGAAGCGTCGTAGTGTGACTGCACCATATTACAGTTTCTCCTGTTTTTCCTGTTCTTCACTCCCCTCTGGGTCGTGCCAAATTCCATGCTTGTCCATTCCCTGATATTCTCTTCTTACCTCGTCCTTTGCCCACCTTGTTTTCTTCCTCCTTTCATCGCACCTTGCAAAATGGCTTTGACCAGATCTAATGAACGGGAGAGATGGCCATACAAACGCCAGTTTGCATCTGTTTACGCTTGTCAGGAGATATTTGTGTGTTGCAATTGCCAACTGGATCTTGGCAGAGAGTTCCTCGTTGGTAACATGGTCTTTGTAGGAGATGAGGAGTATCTTGACGTAGCTGCTCATTTCCACTGTTTGTATTTATCCTTTGGAGCTCTGTTGTGAGGGTACATGATTCGCTATGCACATGGCTTTGTTCTGCTTGTTGGTTGTTGTTTTACGTCCTAGCAACATCTAAAGTCATATCAGGACGGGTACCGACTTGTGACAGTGCACACTCATGGCCATCTATCTGCTACTGAAATGCAGGCAATCAAATACCTTATCAGCAGCTACTGTGTGATAAGATAACACCAACACTACAGCTGGCCAGCATTGAAAACAAGCCTGAATACCCAGGCTTATATGCTAAGGAGAGTATAAATCCAGCCTCAATAAAAACAATTTAAAAATGGCGACTTTATAGTGCTGCCCCACTGGAAGACCAGGCCACCAACATCATGACCTGATATCCCACTCAGTCACATTATCCTGACACTGGGCCAACCAGTCCTTGCCCTATCCTAATAATGCCGAGCGCCAGGCTAGGAAGCAACAAGTGTCAATTTATAAGTCATTGGTTTGACTCGACCAGGGTTCGAACCCACGACCCCACGATCTACCAACACGGGAGACGTACGCTCTAACTCATTCGGCCATCGCGTTCTGCAGACAACCTTCATAATAAGGGACTCGGTTAGACAGATAGTAAGGAGACATTATTTCTAGTAGAGAGCACCACCCTGCATCGAGATGTGGGTTGAATTGTTAGTAAATCCAATTCACGGAACAGGATGTCCCGCTGAAGTCTGTTGTTGAACTGCACTCACTCCTAGTTCATTCCCCACATTCCCTGGCCTCCCACCTCCCGCCTCCCACCCACCGCCTCCCACCTCCCACCTCCCACCTCCCACCTCCCACCCACTGCCTCCCCCATCCCGGTTCCCGCATCCTGGATCCCGCCTCCCTCCTGCCTCCCCCTACACAACCGCCCAGCCCCCGGTGTCTCAGTTTCCGCCGTCCGCCAGTTTCCGCGGTACGCATACACTCAAATGCATTGTCAATGGCCGTGAGCAATCTTCATACAGAAAAAGTTAAATATCTCTAAAACCACACTGTCTAGAAACAAATTGTTTGGTATAGAAAACATCTTTGCCAAAAACATTATATTAAATTTATACAGTATGGGTTCTTGATTTCTATTAATTTTGAATAAAAGTAATGTTTTGCACTGCGTGTACCATCAAACTCAAGGCATTGTCAATGGTCGTGAGCAATCTTCATACAGAAAATACAGTAAAAGGGAAATATCTCTAAAACCACACCACCTAGAAACAAATCGTTTGGTACACATATAGAAAACATCTTTACCAAAAATATTATATTAAATTTATAAGGTTAGTGAAGATGCTGTTCGATTTTGACGCATGTGCAGAAGCGATGCATACCGCGGAAACTGACGGACGGCGGAAACTGCGACACCGGCTCCCCCATACCCGCCTCCCGTCTCCCACCTCCTGATTCCTTATTCACAGAGGCCTGGTCTACTAACACATCTCATCACACTTCACACCTCATCTTACCACATTTCACCTCGCTTCGCCTCATTTCATCTAATCTAATGTCATATCATCTTACCTCACCTCATCTCACCTCACCCCATCTCACCTCATCTCACCTCAACTCAGACTCAATTCATTCGGCCATCATGGCTGGTCTTGTGAATGACGGTAATGCTTATGTGTTTGTATTGAACCATACAATATGCTGATGTAATCAGTTTTGCAAGTGAGGTCAGCATGAGGTCAGTCACTTTGTTATCATATGTATATGTACACATGTACACATGTACACATGAACAATGTGCATAACTCATATCACACGAACACTTTCTTGGGAGAAAATAGCAAGGGAGAGAATCAGAATCAACTATATGTGCATGTACACTTAGATAAACACCCAACATTGAATTATTATAATTGAGACATCCTCGTCTAAATGACATATATAACTTCCAGGTCTATGAACATACCCTGTAGCAGCCCACATTGGAGCAGGTATTTGAACAATGGAGTTATCCAAGCGTGTTTCGTGTGTTAAAATAAAAGGAGAATGCAGACAAATGGCGAAATTCAGACATTCAGTCAGTTTTGAAGTGGATTCGCGAAGGAGGAAGGCGGAAACAGGTTGTGCATCTTGGAGTTTTATTGAGGAGAGAGTGTTGTACAGCTCTCAAAGCCATGTCAAGTAAACTCTACGGCATAGGCTGCTCCCCCACTTTTACTGTTCAGAATGGGGTGTGCTGCACACAATGCAGCACATTCCACTTCCCCATCACAATGTACAAACCAAATGTGATCGCTTCAACGGCTGGAAGACAAGTGCCTCAGCACTGACAAAATATGTGTTCAGATGAATAAAATATTTACCACCAAAAAAAAAGTAGAATATGCTAATAAGTAGTAGCAAGGACAGGTGGGTAAGGTTTAGTTCTTTGATAGATGGGTGGGAAGGGGGGTTGATGTTGTGATGCCAAAAAAAAAGATGGTCGAGTCAATGCGATCTATCATCTTACATTGAACATGCAAAGTCACAGCTTCAGTCCTTTCGTAAACACCACAGGACATTCACTCAGGAGACCCATTTAGTTTAATGGTCCGAGGTGGTGGGCAGATGATAGTGTAGTGGTCTGCACTGACCTCTCAGGCAAGTATCCACTTAGACAGGTAGGCGTGGGTAGTGTGGTTATATCAGGGAGCCTAGGTGGTGTAATGGTTAGCACACTGGCCTGGAATGCAAAGAGATGTGGGTTTGAGTCCCGCTCTAGGCGGAATATTTCCCATTTTCATCACCCCCATGACACTGGTGCTATGACCAGGATCCTGTACAAGCTATGCGCTGTATGGTTGTTGAACGTACCCTGTGTATGTATGTTTTAGTGCATTGCCTGTATGTATGTAACTGTACGCATTACAAGACTTACAATTCCAGGGGGACGAGTGTAGTGGTCTGCACTGACCTCTCAGGCAAGTATCCACATAGACAGGTAGGCGTGGGTAGTGCGGTTATATCAGGGAGCCTAGGTAGTGTAATGGTTAGCACACTGGCCCAGAATGCAAAGAGATGTGGGTTCGAGTCCCGTTCTAGGCGCAATATTTCCCATTTTCATCACCCCCATGACAATATCAAATGACTCAACACTTTTGGGGTTTTAACCAGTACAGGTGGCAGCGTTAATCCTCAGTCCTTTTTCAAACAACACAGGACAGCAACATGGAAACCCCACTTATACCCCTGTCACACTACGACGTAATGAGCAAACGTAAGCCTGACGTGATCACGTTTCGTCATTATGTTGACGTATGTTGGGTTACGTTATGATGATGTCAGAATGACGTTAGACTGATGTCGAGCTACGTCACATTACATCGTGTTACATCAGCACCCATCAAAGTGTTGAACCTGTTCAAAACTTTTGACGTAACTAGAACGTAAGGGTTTACGTTCACCATACGTTCTGTACACGAATGTCAATGATGTTAAACGGACGTTAGTCAAATGCTGGTCACTACATTGCACTACGTTGCATTACGTTGCATTACGTTGACCCACATTAAAGGTGGTGGGAAGGGGCAGTCCGCATAGTGAAAACGTTGGGGTAACGGATGCCTAATGGACGTCGTATGTACGTTTACTGTTTTGCCACCATTTCATGACATAAGTAACGTAAGGTAACGTAAAGCAACGTAGTTCTGGCGATCGAATAACGTTAATAACGTCCCGTCAGCGTAAGTACATTGTCCTCTCTCGTTGAACGACGCTATCAGTATGCTTTACTGACGTTACGCTCTCGTCAACTATGCTGCATCCACGTTCAACTTGTGCCAAAATTTGCATACTACGCCGAGAAGTTCAACGTTTTTCACATTCTCCTGATGCTGACGTCGTCACGTCGTAGTGTGACAGCCCCATTAGTATATTATTCCGAGTCGGTGGGCGGAGGGATATCAGATGACCCGACGCCGAAGAGTGTGATGCCCTATTTTAAATCACTCCGCCCACTCATGGGGACTATAATTACGCCAATACGTGAGTAAAAGAGGATGCTATCTTTTACAGGAGCTGAAATATGTATATCACAGTCCCAGTAAAAATAACTACATAAATTATATATAATAGACAGCGATATAACATCAACAAATTAAATTAATTAAAAAATTGATAGATAAATAAATAAAAGATACACTGATAATTCAAGAAAACTTAGAGAGGGAATACATGCTAGGTAGGATAGATACGGGAGGTAAAAGCCAATGGTCCACAACTGGTTCAACAAAGGCTGTGCTATGTGCATATAAAAGACCCCTTGTTGCTTATCGGAAAGAGTAGCCTATGTGGCAGCAGCAGGTTTCCTCCAAAGTAATATGTCAGAATGACCATATGTTTGACATCCAATAGCGATGGTAAAAATCAATGTGCACTAGAGGCGTCATTAAATAAAACAAAATTTCCGTTTTGACAGGAGGGAAGCTTCAAACTTAGAATCAAAAACTAATAACCACTAACACAGGAAGTTGGAGGCAGTCAGGGAAAGTAACTATTGGTAACCAAACAAGTCTCCAATTGTAGAAATAACAAACTTCCAGAGGGTTAGTGGGTGGGGGAGAATGCTTACAAACAGAGAACGGATGCAAGCAGTAGATATCTATCTACACAACAACTGAAAATGATAAATCAAGGGAAACAAGAAGGATATTACTGTCTTGTTTGTTTGTTTGTTGTTGTTTTACGTCCTAGCAACATCTAAGGTCATATCAGGACGTATTACTGTCTAGCGGTGAAAACAATTAATTAGACTTAACCGTTATGGGTAGCATAAGTACAATGTATCCATCACACACAATCAAACAAAATATTGGTATTCGATATCGAAGCATGTTATTGTGACTTCATACGGCAGTAGTGCCATTCGGCCAGACAGAAAACAGCCATGTATCAAATTCAAACATGTGTGCAATAGTAATTCTAGCGGTTTCCATGGGAATCGCCTGGAATGAAGACTACGTTGTCATATGCTTAGTTATATGTTAGGCACATGATGGCTGATTGTCTTCAGCACACACACACATACGCATGCGCACCACCCACGCACGCCGCCATTTTGTAGGCACACAGCTTGCTCACAAAGAACTACCAGATGTCTTTCTGGCCTTCTGGTTAATAGAAGTTGTTGTCGTAAACAAAGGCTGATAGAGATAAGCCCACCAAAGGTGGCAGGCTCCGGACTTATCCATTCTTATAGATAAGTATATATGTATATCCGTATATATATGTGTATATGCATATATATGTATACATGTGTATATATATGGATATATATGTGTGTGCATGCATATATAAGAGAAACTGATTGTATATTTATATATATATATATGTGTATATATATATTGACCTGAAGCTGAGAGACATTAAGACTGACTCATGGACACAACTCTCACAGCAGAGAGCTAAATGGAGAGTGGCGGTCAAGTAATGAAAGCAGTCTTTGTCGCATCGCGACCTTTAAAATATGCGTTAAAGTAGCTATGTACCAATACAATTTGAATTAGAGTAGGGTGTCTGGTCAGGGAAATTATCCCATATTTGTAATCTGGGTGACGGTGTATTTGCTTAAATAAACATATATAATATTGTAGTCTAGTAGTCTGCACTGACCTCGCAGGCAAGGTGCCACATATACAGGTAGGCGTGGATTGGGTGGTGGCATCAAGGAGTCTGGGTAGTGTAATGGTTAGCATGTTAGCCCCAGAATGGTAAGAAGTGTGGGTTCTAATCCCGGTCTGGGTGCAATATTTCGTATGTTCATCACCTCCAGGGCAATATATACATATATATATATATCCTCAGTGGGATATCAGGTCATAGTGTTGGTGGCCTGGTCTCCCAGTGGCACATCACTATAAAGTTGCCACGAGTGCGCACTGTCACAAGCCAGTACCCGTCCTGATATGACCTTAGATGTTGCCAGGATGTAAAACTCCAACAACCAAGCATATATATCTATATTTATATATATGTTTATCTATACGTATGTACATATATACACATATATATACATGTATATAAGACCGGTAGTATAGTACATCAATCCGTTAACCAGAGGCCGCACTTTTGTCCCAGTGGAGCAGTTGCAATGTGCTCGGGTTCTGGATGAGTTATTGCAGTGTGCACATAGCGCGCCTTACAGCACCCAACATCAACTGTCCAGCGTAAATCTGGGTCGGTGTCACGTGATAACGACGATCTGTGACCTAACTCTTGGGACGCGATACTTGAGATTAATGTGCACTTGTTTATTTAGGGTTAGAATTCGTTAGTTTCGGTGCTTTTCTTATGATGCTTTTTTGGATTGTCTTTGTTACATTCATTGATTAAAACAAAGGCTTAAACCATGGCATAATATTCATTGATTGAAATATAGGCTGAACCCACAGCGCAATACATTCATTGATTTAAATAAAGGCTGAACCCATAGTGCGATACTTTCATTGATTAAAATATAGGCTGAACTGACAGCGCGATAATTCATTGATTGAAATATAGGCTGAACCCACAGCACAATATATTCATTGATTTAAATAAAGGCTGAACCCATAGTGCGATACTTTCATTGATTAAAATATAGGCTGAACTGACAGCGCGATAATTCATTGATTGAAATATAAGCTGAACCCACAGTGCAATACATTCATTGATTTAAATAAAGGTTGAACCCATAGTGCGATAGATTCATTGATTAAAATATAGGCTGAACTTACGGTGCGATAATTCATTGATTGAAATATAGGCTGAACCCACAGTGCAATACATTCATTGATTTAAATAAAGGCTGAACCCTTAGTGTGATAATTCATTGATTGAAATATAGGCTGAACCCACAGTGCAATACATTCATTGATTTAAATAAAGACTGAACCCATAGTGCGATACTTTCATTGATTAAAATATAGGCTGAACTGACGGTGCGATAATTCATTGATTGAAATATATGCTGAACCCACAGTGCAATACATTCATTGATTTAAATAAGGCTGAACACATAGTGCGATACTTTCATTGATTAAAATATAGGCTGAACTGCGGTGCGATAATTCATTGATTGAAATATGGGCTGAAGCCACAGCGCAATACATTCATTGATTAAAATAAAGACTGAACCCATAGTGCGATACTTTCATTGATTAAAATATAGGCTGAACTGACAGTGCGATAATTCATTGATTGAAATATAGGCTGAACCCACAGTGCAATACATTCATTGATTTAAATAAAGGCTGAACCAATAGTGCGATACATTCATTGATTAAAATATAGGCTGAACTGACGGTGCGATAATTCATTGATTGAAATATAGGCTGAAGCCACAGCGCAATACATTCATTGATTAAAATAATGACTGAACCCATAGTGCGATACATTCATTGATTAAAATATAGGTTGAACTGACGGTGCGATAATTCATTGATTGAAATATAGGCTGAACCCACAGTGCAATACATTCATTGATTTAAATAAAGACTGAACACATAGTGCGATACTTTCATTGATTAAAATATAGGCTGAACTGACGGTGCGATAATTCATTGATTGAAATATAGGCTGAAGCCACAGCGCAATACATTCATTGATTAAAATAAAGGCTGAACTGATAGCGCAATACTTTCATTGATTAAAACATAGGCTGAACTGACAGCGCATGCCAGTAGCTTGACGCTGTTCTCCCTTGATCTTTGAAACCTGCAGTTTTCTGAAAACCCTCCTGATGTTTACACTGTAACCATAATGGTCCCTTTGTTTGCAACTTCCCGAATGATGCTGGTTGACATGAAAATGATACTGTACAAAATGTGGCTTGTGTTGTTGGTAAACCTGAATTGTGAAAAGGAAAGTTAGTTTTATTTAATGAAGCCTCTAGAGCACACTGATGTTCTTATCATCGGCTATTGGACGTCAATCATATGGTCATTCTGACATATTTCTTTGGAGAAAACCTGGTGCTGCCACATAGGCTACTATTTCCGATATGCAGCAAGGGGTCTTTTAAGTTTTATATGCACTTTCCCACAGAAAGGACAGCATATACCACAGCATTTGATGAACCAGTTATGGACCACTGGGTGACCTGGCCTGTGTATGCATAAGTAAATGCGCTCGATTGTATGTGTGTAATCATAAGCCTTAAACAGCATATGGATGTGACCAGATGGGATGGCTGAATGAGTCGAGCGTCCGTCTCCCCGTTTTGGTAAATCGTTGGATTCGAACCCACAGGTCCGAACCCTGGTCCAGTCTAACCAATGACTTAAATATTTATACTTGTCACTTCCTAGCCAGGCGCTCGGCATTATTAGGATAGTGCAAGGACTGGTTGGCTCAGTGTCAGGATAATATGACTGAGTGGGATATCATGTCATGGTACTGGTGGCTTTGTCTACCAGTGGTGCAGCACTATAAAGTCGCCATGAATGACCACTGTCACAAGTCGCTTCAGGTCCTGATATGACCTTAGATGTTACCAAGATGTAAAACTCCAACAACCAACCAACCAACTCAATGTGGAGCAACCTCTGTCTAAGAGGTCTAGTGGGTTTCCATTGCCAACCTGCCCTCTGGTGGCAAGGCCAAGAACTAATGTGGCGAGCAGCTCACTATACATGCTCCGTGGAAAATGTATATTCTTCATACATAGCGAACTAAGAAGGGCTAAGTTCCTTAGCGACATTCACCTATTCTGGAGAGTGGTGGAGAAAAACAACAACAGCGAAAGCAAATATGCCACACTTTCACTTGCTGCATTTTCTTCACGCCTTCATATCCAATACGACGCCTTGTCAGTGGGCCTTTGTCCCGGAAATTGCCTTGCAGACAATGGCTATGTGCCAATGAATAACAGTTCATTTTCTTAAGTTTTGAAGACAGAATGTCTCATGTTTAAAAATACCATTTAAGTAAAGGGCCGTGGTAAATATATGATTTGCAAAAGACGAGGAAAACATGTCAGTCAGTGTTCAGGTGCTTGTTCTTCGGGAAGTATAACCGCTGGGAAAAGTGCAAGATTGCAATTCATGACGTCATTGGGACGCTGGCACCAGATGTCGCA
The DNA here is from genome assembly GCA_030323885.1 of Branchipolynoe longqiensis. NCBI lineage: Eukaryota > Metazoa > Annelida > Polychaeta > Phyllodocida > Polynoidae > Branchipolynoe > Branchipolynoe longqiensis. The sequence continues at coordinate 79,005,058 of CM059193.1, forward strand.
AGAAACCCTTCATATGAGCCATTAAATATTAAATCAACTCTCATCGTAAATCTGTATCCCATGCTTCAGTAGGATGCCTAGCAAATTTGTATTTTCCAAATGATATTTTTCCTAGTTTCATCGTGATGATTATTTCAAGTGACAAAGAATGACAGTATTATTTTTACATATCTGATATATACAAGAATATGATACAATTTTATTTCTTGAATTACAATGAAACCCTGTTATAGCATGCTCAGATTTAATGCAGATACAATATATCGCGATGATTCATTGTGCCCAGAATTCTTTCATTCACATAGCGGGCGCAGTGGCCGAATCGGTAGAGCACGGGCCTCGCGTGCGGAAGGTCGGGAGTTCGGTTCCCGGTCGAGTCAAACGAATGACTTACAAAATTGATACCTGTCACTTCCTAGCTTGGCCCTTGGCATTATTAGGATATGGCAAGGACTGGTTAGCTCAGTGTCAGAATAATCTGACTGAGCGGGATACTGGGTCATGGTGCTGGCAGCCTGATTTCTCAGTGGGGCAGCACTATAAAGTCCTCATGAGTGCACACAGTCATAAGTTGGTGCCCATCCTTATATGACCTTAGATGTTGTCAAGACATAAAACTCCGACAACTAACCAGACACGCCAAGGACATCCATTCAGTAATATTACCCTGATACTGAGCCCGGTGAGGTCACATCAGGGACCCCGTCAGGTCCCGTCAGGGAGCCCCGTCAGGTCGCATCAGGGAGCCCCATGAGGACCCATCAGGGAGCCCCGCGAGGTCCCAGCAGGGAGCCCCGCGAGGTCCCAGCTGGGAGCCCCATGATGGAGCCCCGTGAGGATCCAGCTGGGAGCCCCATGAGGGCCCATGAGGGAGCCCCGTGAGGTCCCCCACCCCTCAACAGAGGCAGGACGATCCTGTCCAGCACCGGCGCGGTGAACGCCAAGACAGGTCGCCATCGTCGGGAGCGCACCGCTCCCCAGCCAGGAGGTCTGGCACAGGCCACATCACTGTCTGCCACTTCAGTCCGCGTGCCACCGCTCACAGTGGCAGTCCTCAAGCCAAGAGGACCGGCAACACCAGCGGGACCGCCAGGACCAAATCGATGACATAGATGATGAAAAGGACCACTACAGCGCCCGCTACATATGCCTTGAAGGTTTGAAGGCAGCCCTTCACGATGTGATTTTCACAAAGCCCATAGCGAAACCATATACGTATCTCAAGAGGTTAGACTGTAACCCGGTGGCCCAGAAACAGGCGGCCAGGAGGACCATGACCGAGAATGAGTACATTCCCTCCTAGCTGACTACGCTGTACATGACAGTAAGGACTTTCCCTATACGCTCGCACATTTGAAAACAGCCATGGACGGCACCATATGTGAGCCATGGGCTATCATATGGGAATGATCTCAGAACAGCAGACTAGCATGGCACAAACGGCAAGAAATACAGAATGAACACATGAACTATGCAGTCCAAACCATCAACCCCAACGCTACCAAGGACGACAGGGCACGGGGGCACATAGATAAAAGATTCACCCGGTACTTGTAGTACACGGGTGAAGACCAGCCTTATATAAAAACGGTCGAAAAATCGGGCTAATGAACTGATTCTTTATGAGAGCCTAATTTCACAATCTAAGAAGCAACATTTATTCTTTGTATATGTCTTCATATTTACCCGCTACATTTGAGTTGGAAAATATAATAAAGGATATACTTTAATGCAATTTAAAAGTGAAATCGACGGCGTTCTCTGGTCACCATCTTGTCTTTGTGCATTCTCTCCCATTTCACCAACCCACCTCTGTGCTGATATAAGTAACCATGTGACACTGGTGCCAGGCATTCTACTTCTTGTTCCATACTAAAGCTATTTTCACCCGTATTAAGACTACGTTGTCATTCACCCCTGTACTTGAAGTATGGGGTGAATCTGTTATCTAGGGGGCACAGTGCATGTGACAACAAAGTGATGTGGGTTTTGAATTGAGGCAGATGCGCACGAGCGCCCCTGCACCGCCTACAACTGATCCCGGAGGTGCAACCAGAAACAACACCACCTCGATGCACCAGGCGACGCAGTGCATGCATTTCATACTGATATAGGATAACTTAGGCCTATTATGACAAGTCGGAACAGCAGTGTAAGTAGAAGAAAAAACAAGGAATTGATCTCTTTAAAAAAACTAGGAGAGGGGGTAGCAAGCACAAGATATGGCCCAGCCATGGATGAAGCCAGCCCCCGCGACAGGACAACGGACATGATATCGACTAGGAGCAGATCAATCAACAAGCGAAAAACAGCAGCGTGGAATTGCTCGAATATAACATCAGAGAAAGGCGCGATAAGATGCGAGACTGACGCCAACGGCTCGCCCAGCGCGCAAGAAACGTCGTTCAAACATCAAGCGCTAACAATGCAAGCATCAAATCAAAAATGGTGGAGGTGCACAGGGCGTCAAACAATGACGTCAATGGCCAGGCTGGTGTCCATCGCCCCCCCCCCCCTACACACACACGCAACATGCACTGACCATCCAAAAGTACAGCACCAGCGACGGGGCCCTTACCCCCTGGGCCGTAATCGATTAACACGACCCGGGCGACTCGGGTCACCCGAGTTTGTCAGAATTTCAAATCAAACACCGCGAGTGGAGTCGAGAAATACACGTGCCTTGTGCAAAACGACCTGACCCCAGTAACCCACCTCTTGGCTGGGGTTTGCTCGGAGCGATGATGTCACATCTGTGCTGGTACCTGTAGGATAACAGCTACCAGTACAACTCCGACGTGTTGTTTTAATGCTCTTTTTTTTAATAACCCAGATTGTCAGCTTCTACAATCATAAAATACTTTAAATCCTATTTTGCTGTACATATATCAGTTATTGAAAAAAAATATTAAGTTTTAGATTAAGCCACCATTTTGTCCACCCCGAGCGTATTTGTTTATTCAACCCGAGTCTGTAGGATGTGCGCATGCGCCAAAAAGTGGCTCGGGTGACCCGAGTTGATTAATCGATTATGCCCCTTCAGACCACTGCGAACACACAGCCAACGAAGCACTCGAACACGCAGGGGAGGTGTTGAACACACACACCCCGCCATTACCAACCACGCCCAAACATTACAAACAAGTCATGCCATGGGCGATAACAATCGTAATCAAAACCCTGATGATTAACATGACTGGAACAACACCGCCGACCAGGGCGCCACAGTACTACCAGACAGCCAACTAGACACAGACCCTGCCACTTACTAGGAACACTACCGGGGGAAATGGTCCGAGCCCACCGGCGACCTCGACCACGACCTAGCTAATAATTAAGGCATTAAACTACTGATACACCATCTAGCGTGATTTTCTCTTAAATACACAAAAGGTGGTACATCTATGCATTCAAATAACTTCATCCTGAGCGCCCGAACACATAAGGCAAGGATCTGTCAGACTTATTTGCCATCCCACCCACCCTAGCATATAGGCAGACGACACTCTGGTAGCCTCCCTGGGGACTTCATAACATTCTCGAAATTTCATGTAATAAACGATGTAATACAATATTGTTTAAATACCAATACAGTATAACCCCGTTAAACCAAACTTGACGGGACCCTAGAAATTTGTTTGGATTAACCGATCATTGGTTTAACCGAGCTTTGACTTTGACTTGGCTTTGTCAAAAACGGGGGGTGCATTATGAATGGAGCCGACAATTTTGTTTGGATTAACCGATACTTTGGATTAACCGACTTTGGTTTAACCAACTTGTTTTATATGATAAATGGTAGTATTTTGCCGGGCCGCGGAAAAAGTTTGGATAAACCGATCGTTTGGTTTAACCGAGCTTGGTTTAACGGGGTTGTACTGTATATGCATGTTCTGGTTTCGTGTTGCTCAATTACATTACAGTGATCAGATCTTTAAGATGAATGCAGCCACAACAGATAACTGATTCGTTCTGTTATCCCCCGACTATATTCCTACAAAAAGGGGTAATATCCGCGACCAGCCCCTGAGGTGTAATTGGGGGATAGACAACAGACGGGTTCCAGCAGTGTGTACAACACAGTCTGAAGGGGCATGACTGAGTGTGTGACAGCCACACTTTGTAAGAGCAGTACTTAGCTTCCAAGCTACTAGCATTTGTGGGTTGGTTGTTGGAATCTTACCTCCTGGCAACATCTAGGGTCATATCATGATGTGTACCAACTTGTGATAGTGCGCACTCATGGTCACTTTATAGTGCTGCCCCACTGGGAGACCAGGCCACCAGCATGACCTGATATCCTATTCAGTCACATTATCCTGACACTGAACAAACCAGTCCTTGCCCTATCCTAATAATGCCGAGCGCCTGGCTAGGAAGTGACAATTATCAATTTTTAAGTCATTGGTTTTAGACGACCAGGGTTCGAATCTCATGCTCAACTCATTTGGCCATTCCGTCTTGTCACTGTGATGGTGACGGTGATGGTGGTGGCGATGGTGGTGGTAGAGGTGGTGATGGTGATGGTGGTAATGGTGGTGGTGATGGGATGGTGATTACGATGATGATGATGATCGTGGTGGTACTGATGATGAGCTGAACACCACACATTGTGATGCAAAGAATGTCCACTTCCAATCGAAGAATTGCCACTTTTCTGAAAAGAATGTCCACTTTGATACAAAGAATGTCCACTTTGATGAAAGAAAACTCTGTCAAATTCGCATATATACACACACACATATATATATATATATATATTTATATTATTATTATTCATTACACATAACAGGATACATGAATGGATTGAGTAGGTACTCTGGCTGGCCACAAAAGACCTACCGTTTATTAAACATCATTACATAAAGAACATAAAGCATAGCAAGAATAGAACATAAGACACTTGTAATAAAAAAGAAACCTAAACCTAAGCCTAAAGCTAGAAATCGGATTCAAATGGGCAGAACACCGGACTTGCCGTTGGGGGAGGGCGGCCGCGCATGCGCCTGCCTCCTTAGTGAGTAGACTTGCCCCCGCCCCCCCCCGCAGGAGCTGGAGGGACGGAACGCCTGATGGGGGAGGCTAGACTTGCCACCGGCCTCCCCGTGAGCGTGCGGGTAGGAGGTTCGAATCCCCCCCCGCCAGACACATAGAAAGGAAGGTTCCATCACAATAATATTTGTATAAGGTTTTATACCACACATTATTATTCATTACACATAACAGGATACATGAATGGATTGAGTAGGTACTCTGGCTGGCCACAAAAGAACCAAATCAGCCCCAACCAGAGGAGCTAAGCGGGAGGCTGGGGAAGTCAGTTTAGCATACCCAGGATCACGGCCACTCGCATGTCGAGAGTCAGGCGCTCCACCAGCGACGCCTTTAGGTATTGACGGACACAATCCGATCGCCAATCGCCTCTCTCCTTGATCTCCTCCGAAGCCCCTGATAGGCGGAGGAAGGTCGCCCCACCCCGCCTGAGACTATGAGACGAGAATTCAGACGGAGGTAGACCAGCCGCGGAACATGCCGCCTTCAATACTGCGGTATAGTAAGCATATGTCAGTGGGACGGAGTGTCCTGCTCTAGGTATCCTAAATACCTGCACATCCCGCCGGGCTGGGCACTGTTGCAAATGTCTCTTAACCCAAAAAACCGCGCACAATTCTCTGTTCGCAACTCTAGCAACCGGGATTTTATGGACCCGTTCTCTGAACTGATTCGTCTTAGATTTCCGCACAGACACAAGCATCCCCCATGGGTAGAACTCCAGATCTTGACGGAGAAGGGCAGCATCTGAATTAGTGACGTGTGCTTTGCGTAGTAGAGCTCTGAAAGAGAGCAACATGGCTGCCCTAACCGCTGTATGGCCCCTGGTAGGGAACAAAACCGGAAACAATTTTAGTAACTCATATGGCAAGATTGGTGCTGCTTGCTTCACCTCATCACCTTTTAACCTGCGGATGCCCGCCAAACATTTCTTTATATAGTGATCAGAATAGTTTATCGGTGGACAACCTAAATCTTTCAGATGATTGTTCAGGCCGCTGAGGTAATTCCTAATGGACGAATAGCATAGCCTACGCGCTAGATATGACATATATAGACATACCTGGACGGAATCACAGGGGTAAGGGGCTAATTGGCCTGCGAACACTTCGCAGAAGGCGATATAGGAATTCACCTGTACGGACCGAACCGCAAGAGTCGAACTGGCGTAGTGATTTCTGTCGAAGTTACGGCGCTCCTCCAGGAGTTTTTTCCAATCTGAAGCAAGATTTTTAACAACTGAATAATTTGTGACAACACATTGCATCAACTTGATCGGCATCTCTGATGCGTGCGATACTCTGAAACTTATCCAGACGACTTAGGCTGTCACATATCACATTATGCTTGGTGTTCACATATACCGATTGTACATCAAAATTAAAAGTAATAGAGGCCCAAAATATCAGGCGCAACCAGGTCATCGGAATTTTGTTTTTACTCCGGCCTGAGTTTAAGGCGGCCATCACCTGCGTATTGTCTGTGACAAAAACCACAGTCCGATTCCTCCATGTCTCCCCCCAGCGCCTCACGCCCACCAACACGGGCCACATTTCCAACACATTTATGTTGTCTGACCTACACCCCACATCATCCGCGCAGACAAAATGATGGCCCAACCATTCTCTTAGCTCATTGGCCGCCTCTAAATCAAAGGCGCCAGCCACCCAGTCCTCGCCATGCAGCGCTCCAAACCCGAATTTGGAGGAATCGCTGTACACCGAGATTACAGGGTCTGCCGAGGGGATGATACTCGCTTTTCCGTTGAAAGTGGATGCAAATTCTAGCCACCATTTCAGGTCCAACCTGAAGTCCTCATTTAGTCTGACCTTATGGGTGGCTTTCTTAGCAGAGGCTATCAAGTCGTAGACTCCCCTCGAAAAGGTCCTACCACCATGCACCACTTTACAGCAGTGTGCTAGGACCCCCCCGAGGCCTTCCAACTCCAGCCTCGTCGCCTTCCTTTTCTGCAGAAACCAGTTTAGTTGCGATACTAACTTAGCCAACTTGTCCTCAGGGAGACGCAACTCCATAGCTAAAGGGTCTATATCTATCCCCAGGAACCTGGTTATTTGAGCAGGGGGTGTTAGTTTCCGGAAACTTACATAAAACCCCATCCGTCTCAGGATAGCTACCAGGGCCCGCTGCGCCTCAATACAGCCTTGTATAGTACGACTGACGGCACAAAAGTCGTCTAGGTAATTTACACATTCTTCATAACCCTCCCGGACCATGCAGCGGACAATGAAGTCACTGTTCTTTGAGAATATGAAAGGGCTACTGCTGAGCCCCATGCATAAGCGATTGTCTCGGAGGTTTACCAGACCCTCACCAAAGTCCCAGCTCAAGCCCTGGCGTTCCCTGCTGACTGGGTGAATATTGACTGCCCTATAGGCATTGGATATATCTATCGTTGACATATAGTCCCCCCGCTGCAGCAACTGTGTGACATTCTCGACAGAATTATAGCTGAAATTCGCTCTGCAGGCCCTGGTGTGGTCGTTTACACAGAAACCAGTTGGGCTAGAGCAATCCACGATCGCCCTAAAATCATCATGCCCCTTTGGCACGGCCCCCATCGGGTGAACACACAAACATGGCTCATCTACTCTGGACACCAGTCCTGCAGATATCTCGAGCTGGAGCCTATCGCTCATCAACTCACCAGTAGTATTATTTGTTATAGATGAGTAGTTACCTTGAAAGTAGGAACTAACACAATCCGGGTCGATTACCCGGTAACCAAAACATGAACCCCTGAGGATGTACTCCCAGTCGGGATCCGTGTCGCCTCGGCACATCGCCTCAGCATAGATTCGACACGGCTTTAACTGTGCGCAGGCACCACCAATTTCATGCTTACATTCACAGGTGCATTGCAAACAACTAGCGAAAACGTCAATACATTTCTTTGAACAGTTATCACAATACTCGTCCCAAACCCACAAGGTACAGTGCCGGTCATCTTCCAGCGGGTTTGCCTTATCTGGCCCGATCACCCTCCACCAGTTGGCACTATCATTGTTCATGCCCGGAGAAGCTGGACCCGCCAGGTTGACAGTTGCGTCATCAATGTTTGATGATGGAGGCCCGGCAGAGCCCGCCTCTACCTCGCCCTGCGGTTTGCCCCGCCCACCTAGAGCAGCGGCATTGTCCGCACTGAGTACATATATATCAATACTGCTTGTGTTCACAACTTCCACCGCATCTATGGCGGATGGCATAGGGTCAGTTTTCAGTACAGCATTAACACAAAAGTCATCGTCAGCGCCACGAGCAACATCAATGATATGTGGCCCACAACACTTTGTAATATCTGCAACACACATATTTGACAATTCATCAAGGAAAGGTGGACAAACTTGTAATATACCGTCGGTGTTAGACACCGTAACATCTACGGTACCAGGGGCCAGGCGTGGCACACTATGGGCGCCATTTTGAAAGCCCACATTTTTGGCGCGACATTCAAATACAACTAGGTCAACGGTCTCTGCCGAGACCACCTGACCAAGACCACAACCAAGTCAATTTTTCTTGTTTTTGCACTCATTAATCGGGTGCGAACCAGATTTACAGCTGAGGCACTTGTGTTCATATTCACATCGGCGTACACCACAACCATCTTTGTTGTAGTTGTAAGCATAGCAAAGTTTTCGGGAGTTGTCATAGCTCTTAGCAGTGTAGCCCGATCGCGCCAGCCTACGTGCGTCCTTGCTGCTACGAGTGTTTTCTAAATTAAAATATAGCAATGACAATTCATGATCTCCCATCGTGAAGGCCTTCAGCCCATTCTCTTTCACCTTGTCTCTGATAGCTTTGTCATATCCCCGATACGCCTGATCAGTATAAGTCGACGTAGAGGCATGCATACACATGTAAGCAACGTGGCCGATGTAGCGTACGAGATCGTCGTATTCAAAACCGACCCGTTTCCCGCGCTTCATGCCCCATATTAGGGCAGTGTATACCAGCTCCATTACACTAAGTTTTTTTAATCGCTTCTCATTCATTGTGTATTTGTTCAACGCAAACTTACTGCGCTTGCGCCTTCTCCTTCTCCTCCGCCCGGAATCACTGTCAGATGCCGAGCCCTCATCCGAGCTACTGTCTGTAGGTGAGTCGTCCGGGTCATTAGTCGCACCCGTCTTTTTCCTTCCGGATGATTTATTTTTCGTTGCACGAATCAGAGTCACCGTCTCCTCCTCCGGAGAACCTGCATCCAGGACTGCCCGTAGCTCCTTCTTGCGACGTTCGCGCGCCCTTGCCGCCACCAACCGTCGCAGCTCCCGCTCCTCGTCATCCTCCTCGTAATCTTCTACCACGAGTCGCGACCCCTCGCCAGAGCGCCGTGACGAAACACCCGGGGCCGACAATTTCTCGGCTGCATCCCCGGTATTCTCCTCGCCCGACGAGCTGGCCTCCACTTTTATCGATCGCTTGCTGAGCCTCGTCCGCTTGCATTTACCGCCCCGGGGAGGCTCGTGTTCCTCCCCACACGTTGCACATATATCTACCGGCATTTTGTCGGACACATGCAGGTACGTCAGCCACAAGCTAGAAATCGGATTCAAATGGGCAGAACACCGGACTTGCCGTTGGGGGAGGGCGGCCGCGCATGCGCCTGCCTCCTTAGTGAGTAGACTTGCCCCCGCCCCCCCCGCAGGAGCTGGAGGGACGGAACGCCCGATGGGGGAGGCTAGACTTGCCACCGGCCTCCCCGTGAGCGTGGGGGTAGGAGGTTCGAATCCTCCCCCGCCAGACACATAGAAAGGAAGGTTCCATCACAATAATATTTGTATAAGGTTTTATACCACACATAAATAT